>CM041778.1:55384369-55428842 GCA_023374045.1 Limonium bicolor
AAACCAAATCATCCACCAGAGCACCACAAATAATATCTTATTTCCACAGAAAATGAGTGACAAAAGCAAGGGAAAGCAACCCAAGCATGAGAAGCCGCAAACTTCTCAGGATTACCAGATGGCTCCCAGCAACACCCAGCATACAAGAACATACAAGTTGCACCTCCTCAAACCATTTCCACAACAAATCCATATGCACCACTATCACAAGATTTCCCAGCACCCACATTTCTTCAAGCCGCCAAAAATCCAACAAACTTCAACCCTCAACCCTCCACAGCAAATACAGCCAATGGTTAGCACATTAAACCTATTCAAATACATTACCATCACCAGGTATACGCAAACACAACCACCATAAATTGCCAATAGTATTGCCAAACGTATATTTCCTCTAGAAATATACTGGCAAACAGACATGAACCAAAAGACTCAAATTCTATGAGCTTATCCTCATAGAAACAAGATCCATAGAACTTACCCATCGTTCTAATCAAAATTCCACACAAACCGACTTTTCTAGATGTTTTATCAAAAAGGTAGTCTCAGCCAAAGAATAGGGACCTATCCATCAACCCCGTTCTTTCACAATAAACTTCTACCCTCCTACCTTCAACTACGTCGATTACTAGAATGCTTGGTATCAATTCCTCTTACTTAGACCAGGAACACACTCATGGTTTATCAATTTCCATGATCAGTGCGACAAGGATTTTCCAATATGGTTCTACCACTGGTGGCGTTATTTTGGAGGATCATCATCAATTCTCCCAAAATAAGTCCAGCCAAATTATTCTTATTGGCTTCAACATTTCAATAGTGAACCATATACGAAAGAACTCCAATTCTTCGCAATATTTTGCGTCCCATGGATTTTCTGTTGGACGTTCAAAATAGATCAATATTTGCAAGCACCATATCCCTACTGTTTGGTTCGTGATTTTTAAATCAAATGGTGGCCCAAGTATTGGTCCAAATTTTGTTCTTATGAGAACGTTCGGGCATATACTACCACTAGTAAAAAGCTCATCACTTATAGAGATTATCAAGCAACTCAAAAGGCCCTTCCAAGCCCCACAAAATCACTCTCCATCACAGGTCCAAGCCCAACACCCGAAACATCACCAACTCCATTAGCCATTTGTCCACCAACCAAAAGCTCCCACATCGGACGCACCTACTATATTCAAAAGGTTCCTTGACGAACACCCAGAATTATCCCTTCAATATTCTCAATATGTGATCAATCACGGGCCCAACATTCCTATCTGGGCTAATGACAAACAATCTTCGAATGGGTCATCTCCGAACGATCCAATGGGCGGACCTTGCGCCCAGGGAGATCCCTTTGATGATATTATATAAAAAAAGGGTAAAATCCTTTAAATATGCAGGTAAGCCTTCGTCTTCCTCACACAACGATGACACTATCTCAGCAAAAACCACCAAAATGGCACTGAGCTTTTGTAAAGCTCAAATTCAAGATCCAAAAATGTAACCCTAATAACACGTTGCTCCACAAGATCTTAAAATATCATACCTCCACAAAACTCGCACAAGTTCCCAAAATTGGTCCTCAATGGCAACTACGAGACCAGCAACAACCAGTCCAGACGGTAACATATCCACATCCTCCATATGACAGTCGTCGAGGCCAAACGCTCATCTCCGTTCAACTTTACGATCACCGTTTTTACTCTAGTGACCGTCCAATATATCAAAAACTCTATTTGTGGGTTCCTCTAAAGCACCTCCAGCAGAGCCTCCTTGTCGCCACCGCCTAGGAACCTCTAGAGGTTGACACTCGCGTCAATGAAATACAAAAATATGTGGAATATCGCACTTCCACATACTATATTACAAGAATTGATCCATTCTCTGAGCTGCCCTACACAACAGACTACGAGTGGCACCATCGCAAACTCGAAGTCGCGCTCGGGGTGGAAGAACTAGTTTACAATATACATTATGGACTCAATATCTCAACACCAGACCTGTTTGAGCATTTCGACAGCCTAGAAATTCTAGAAGAACTGTACTTCAACAATGACCAAAATCCGTTCGACAGCAGCAACAACGACCAGGCACTGTAGGAAAATAATCGAAGAATTATCAAGACACATCAACAATTCAAAAGACGCATCAATAATGAAAGGAATCTCAATTATTGTGTTTCCTTTTTCAAAAGGCAGCATTATTGCTGACATAATAATTTTACTTTTCAAAAGCAAATAGTACTTCCATTATTAAGGAAAATAGTGCCTCAATTATTGTACAATCAAGACCCGTCCTCGCCTATATAAGGGGATACCAGGGCAACAAGTTTTACACAAGTTTTTCAAGTTAGAGAACTCAAACTAGAGAGATAAGCCTGACCTCTCTCTCCAAGAATTCAATTCTCTATTCCTGTATCCTTCTTCTATCTTCTCAATAACAATACAAGATTAAACTCCAAGTGAGTTTCAATATCTTATGTTTACTTGCTTATTTATGTTCTTTTAAATTCAAGTTATTTATTTCAATTTCCGCATTTTCAATTTAAGCTCTTCAATTTCTGTTCTTTACTTTCTTTATTTGTTATATTCGATTCTCCTCCATATCTTCGCCACCTATCCTGCTTCTATATATATATATCCCTCATCTGTACCCGTTTTGATCTCTTTGTCAGATTATAAAATAAAATCCTTTATTTCTGCATTTTTTATCTGTACAAGCATAAAAACCACATATGAGGAAATATATAATAGTAAAGCTTAAATTAATAAACAATGAAGCATATAAACATAGATAAATTTCTCACTTATCAACTACCCCACACTTAGCTTTTTCTTTTCCTTAAACAAATAACAAACATAACTACTTCAAACTGTAATACTGAACTCTAGGATCAAACATAAGTTGAAGGAAAACAAGCAAAATGACAATCAGAAAAATCAACCTACTCTTAGCTATCAGTTTTCACAAACAATGAAAAATGAATAATTTCAATAAAAGCATGAAGAAGTTAGATTGCGGAAACCTAAACATAGATTAGCTTGGGACCTTTCACCAATTTCATTCTTGTACTTTTGGATGACAACGGGCATGAAGTAATGTCTTATTCCACAATTCCCTTCAACACCACACACTCAAGATCTAAAACTAAAAACTACAATTCAACATTTCGCATGCAAAAACTTTAGTTCTTCAAGAATTCAACAACAAACAATTTATTAATTGCATAATTATTTCACCCAAACTTTTCTCTTTATCCTTGTAACAACATTGGACCAACTATCCTAGATCCCGAGACCTTAGGTAGATAGGTGATAAAGCACCCCCAAGGGCTTAATAACCGGATAGAAGAGGCCTGATTTAGTTTAGAAATTTTTTGGTCGGCGGAGTACCTTGCCTTATCCCTTCATTCCAAACATTCAATTCATCCCAAGGTTCCAAAGCTAAACTGATTCAGTTTCCACAATCAGCCAATCCATCGGGTTTTAGTGAAATAGAATAAATTTAAGAAAATCAATATAATCAGATAACTTTTAAGCAAAATTTTTTTTTAAGGTTGTCATTATACTCAATTTCAAACTTCCACAAACATTATCACCCAAAATTCAACATTTATTTTCATTAGAGAATCATATTAATTATCACCTGAAAACAAGTAAAAACTAGTGGCTTGAAACAATAACGGAAGGTCACTCCCTACTCCCACACTTTAAAATAAACAATGTCCTCATTATGTGACAAGAAATGGAGTGAAAACACAGAAAATTCGAAGAACATCCATGTCCAAAGGAAAACACGGCAGAACCGCCTAAAACAAAATTAAAATTAAAATAAAACTAAACTACTCCCCTAGATTTTGTTATTGTTTCAGAAGAACGACCCCACATTTGAGCCTAGCTCAAGTAGCGTAGCTTGGTTACAGTACCATCATGAGGGACTCATCTAAAAGAAAGATACCATAAGCAACAGAAACTACAAATTGCATTATAAATTAGCAAAATTAAAATCAGGAAAGAAACTACAAAAAGAAATTAAAAGTAAAATAAAAAACTAATAAAATGTAACACTAGGTTGCCTCCCAGCTAGTTGCCCTTCGTTAACGTCTTTGGCTAAACGTACCTCGTTCTCTCAAGAACTCTAGATGATTGAGCAGTATTCGGAACCCAGCGACCCGAAGCTCTGGAATAATCAGCTTGCTTCGAAGAACGACCAACATAAAACAGTAGTTGCTTACCCTTAGCATTTAAAGTGATCGTACCGTGAGCAACTTCGATGCGGGCGTCAGCTGTAGCCAAGAATGGTCTTTCCAAGATGTGAGGAATGGTGGGATCGGCCGCCATATCAAGCACGATGAAGTCACATGGAAAATATAGGTGCTCCACCTTTACCCACACATCTCTCACAACACCGCGAGGATACACAATCGAACGGTCTGCAAGCTGAAGTGTCACCAATTCCAAGCTTCTCAAATACTATGTAAGGCATGAGACTTATCGACGCTCTCAAATCAGCAAGGCAATGACCAAAATCAGTTCCTCTAATAAGCTAGGAATAGTAAAACTACCCGGATCTTTACATTTCTCTAGTAAACGCTTCTGGAGGATTGCTGAACATGTCTTAGTGAGTTGAAAAGTTCCTGCATCCACTGGCTTTGGCTTGTTAGATATAAGCTTCTTTAAGAACTTGGCATAGCTAGGCACCTTTACAACCAGCTCAACAAATGGGACATCAACAGATAGATGGCGAAGTAAGGTGAGGAACTTATCAAACTCACTGTCCTCTTTACAAAGCTTGGTCCTGTTTGAAAAGGAACTGGAGGAGGAATAACAACTACAGGCGGTGTAGGTGGAGGAGACTGGGTACCTTTACAATTGTGCTCATTCTCTAACACAGGTTCCTCTATGTTCACCACCGCCGACTCAGTAACTTTGCCCTTTCCACTCCTAGTAATCACCATCTTCGCTATTTCCTTTTCCTGTAGAGAGAATAATTAGCCAATATCCCATCCAGCATTTGGCATTAATTTAAGCACATCAGAAAAGGGATATCCATAGTTAATTCTTAAAATGTTTAACAAATTTTCCAAGTTGCTCATCAAGATCCTTTTTTGTTAACCTGTCAGTAAAAGGAATAGGTTCTACAAATTTATGATTAGATTTAGAAAAACAAAAAGGTTGAGTTTCAAGAGACTCCATCTCCTTAGGTGTTTCAATAACTTTACTGGAGTCCTCAACCTCTGTGTTATGCACTACATGTTCATTAGTTGCTCTTGAAGAAGAAACTGGAGCAACCTCTGAAATATCATCTGCTATAACAAGCACAACATTAGCTTGATCCCTGGGGTTCTTATCAGTTTGACTATGAAAGGCTCTATAGGTTGCTGAGCAAGCTGCTGCGCTAACTGGGCCATCTGATTCTCCATGTTCCTATTAAACACCTCCTGATTTACAATGAAATTGTCCAAAAAAAATCCTGCTGAGAATCATTTATCAGTTATCGCAATAAATTTAGCGAGCACATCTTCCAATTTTGAGGAGTCATCATTGCTAGTGTGCTCTGACTGTGATGTTGCAGAGGCCGGTAATACAAATAGTTATTATGCTGCTGCCCAGAACTATTATTATTGGGCTGGTATCTCTGTTGGTTGTAACCCTGATTGCTCTGGTTACTGTAGAAATTATCCGGTCTATTCCTAGCATAATTAACTGCTTCTCCCTGTTGTGGTAGACATTGACATGCAGCAAAATTTATTCCACAGAACTCATAAGCAGGAGGGAAGATAGAAACAACATCAGCAGTTGACTAAGAAGTTGCCAAACTCACCACCTTCTCAAATTGCTCTGTCAACCAGTTTGGCTATCAGAAAAGTGGTCTGATCTACCTCATATACACCAGTTGCCTGACAATGAAAGACCATTGAAGAAGTTCTTGCACCTCCTCATTGATGGGCAGAATTTGTCATCTCCAGTAACTCTTTTATTTTAGAGCAGGAGAGCTCCATGAGGCTCCCTCCAGCACAAGTATCTAACAAGAGGCGACTCTACGGTTCTAAATCCTTGTAAAATGATTGAAGAACAACCTCTTCAACCAAACCATGATGAGGTACCTTTCTCACTATCCCTTTGAAGCGCTCCCAAGCTTCTGATAAAGACTCACTAAAAGATTGCTTGAAATTAGTCATCTTCTCCCTCATTGACAACATACGAGAAGGAGGAAAGTACTTAGCTAAAAAGGTGTTAGCAAGCTCTGCCCTACTTGTGATACTATTAGGTGCTAGCGAATTCAGCCATTCTGCAGCACTGTCTTTGAGTGAAAACGGAGATAAAGTAAGTCTGGCTACTTCCTGGGTAGCTGAAGATGAGCAAGCTTGAACCAACAGTAGGAAAGATATGAGGTGAACATATGGATCTTCCATGATTGTCCCATTGAATTGTGGCGTGTTCAAGACCATAGTGATGTAGTGTGTCTTGAACTGCCATTCTACACCAGTAGGGAGGGTAGGAATTACGATTGGATTTGAAAGTCCATCCACGCTTGGAAGAGCGTAGTCCTTCAGTTGCCTCTCTGGATTAATAACCCCAGTCATGTCTGCTTCTTCTGAAACAACTGGATCAATGAGTGGCTCTATAGTACAACTATCTTTTTTCTCTAACAATTGAAGAACTTCTTCCTCTTCAACTGGTGATTCCAAATTAAGCTCCTGACGAAGTCTCCTCGGTAATCTTGTAACTTTTGGATCAAGTTCAGATTCTGGTTCTCACATGGAACGAGTAGAAACCATAAACAAAACTTAAATAAATATAAAGAAAAGCAAGAACAAAAATAAACAAAAAATCAATTAAATAAAATTAGCAGAAACCAAATAAAAGTACTATAATTTAAACTAAATAAGAGATTAATAGAGCAAAACAAAAATTAAGTAAAACAAAATAGTATGCAAAACAGAGAAAATTAAATAAATTGAAATGAAAGAAACTAATAAAAACTAAAGTAAATCATAAAACAATAACAATAAAAGAACTATAGAATAAACAAAAATAAAATACAATCGAAATTAAACTGGTTTAAAGTAACAATTGACAAAACAAAACAAAATAAACTAAACCAAAATAAAACAAAAATAAACAAAACTAAACAAACAAAAAAATAAACTAGTTTAACGAAATAGAATTCCTAAAAACAAAAATTACTACAAAAAATCAAAACAATCGAACAAACAAAATTAATATCGAACTGAATAATAAAAAAACGAACTAACACAAAACAAAAATAAATTAAAGAAAACAAAATAGAATAAAGACTAAACTAAATAACTATGCTTCCCCGGTAACGACATCAAAAACTTGTACAGGGTAAGCCTAACGGCAAGTGTACTGGTCGATTACAGTAAGGTTTCCTAGAAATATCCCTCTAGGTTATCAAACCAACGGAGAAAGTGTCTAGTTTGAGTCTCTATCATAATCTAACTACTAAACTATAAAAAATCAAATAACAGGAAATTTGGGGTTGGAATTGCAAAAATAAATATACTAAAATAAAAACAATTAAAGGTGATCTTCCTAATGATTCTAAAAAAATGTATCCTGGTTTACTACTCCCTAGTCTTCAATTCTCTTTCCTAAGTGTTTTCCTAATTCTAGATTGCAACCTGAGATCTAAATTAATCTACAACTGGTCTCCCGCAAGATAGATTCTTGTTAGCATTTACTAAATCTTAACTCTCGTTACGAATTTACTAATTAACTAATAGCATGTATGTCTCATCTGGTTTGTAGTCAGCTAATACCGAGGAATTACCATCTCAAGCTTCACTAGTAGTATTCCTGTACTTTATTGCACGCCGCAGTTCTCACTTGTAAGTGAACACACTAATAAACTCTAACAATTGATCAGATTGCCAAAGAATTAACAACAAGCAAGGAATAAAACTATAATCTTTATTGAAGTAATCATAAACACAAAAGGAAGTGGAACTATTGAACTAGGAATCCATAATAAACCAAGACTCAATCTAACTACTCAAACATGGATAACAAAAAAATAATAACAATGATAAAAAGAAAAGGAAACACCATCTAATATGTGTCGTAGAACGATTGACGAATCCAGTCTTTGTCTTCTGCTCTAGTCTCTCTGCGCTGCACTCCTCTGTTCAATCTCATGCGGCTAGGGTTTAGAATGTGGAAAAGAGACTTCAAAAATAATTAAATAGTCATTTATGTAGCAGTTTGCCTCTCCACATACTGTTGCTCTTGTTTTTTTACCAGATCACCCCTCCCCTCTTTTTTTAAGTCCAAGAGCTGACTCCTTTTCAAAAAAAATAATTAATAGATACATCTTTAAAAAAGAAGTAAAAAATGCTGCTATGTATTGATTTTCCACGTCAGCCATTCACTCAAATTGATCAAGTCGGGTGCAACATATATATATATATATATTCCTCCTCTGTACCCACTTTGATCTCTTTGTCAAATTATAAAATAAAATCCTTTATTTATGCATTTTTATTATACAAGCATAAAAACCACATATGAGGAATAATCTTAACATTTAACATACTTAAGCACTTAAGTGGGAAAGAAATCAAGCCAAGATGACTAGTGCGGATTTGTTGGTATTCATAATTTCTCCCCTAACTCTTATTGTCTGACATCAGCTATAAATCAATCTTTTGATTTGGTTAAAAATTCCTTGATCTTTGATACGGTGCCATAGAGAATTTGACTGGCAACTTGAACTGGATCAAGAATGCGAAATTATTTGAGAAACATCATAATATTACACTGTCTGACAATGATCTAAAAGCAGTAATCTAAAAGGGGTTGTTCCCATAGGGTATGATTTCACATTAGAGAATGTTTTGTATGTGCCAAGTTTTAAGTTCAATCTTCTTTCAGTTAATATGCTTATTGATCAGATTAAAATGCTCATTCTGTTCAGTCATGATGCTTGCTTTATAGAGGACCTTGATTCAAGGAATATACAAGAAATTGAAAAGGTTGTTGGAGGTCTTTACTTGCTTGATAAGAGAAGATTTAAAGATTTTATGAAATCTAGATCTAGTTCTAGTAAAGATAGATTTGTTTCAGCTGTTTGTAACATGGATAAGAGTATTGTGATGTGGCATAGAAAACTAGGCCATGCCCCTGTTGAAAAGATGAAGAAACTCCAATGTATTCATCTGAGCAAGATTCCTGAAAGTTTACCTTGTGATATCTGATTCAAAGCTAGGTCATGTAAGACCAAGTTAGTTCTTAGTACTATTAAAACTAATGAACCCTTTTAGCTTCTGCATATAGATATAGAAGGTCCATTCAGGGTTATCACTTATGATAAAAAGAATTACTTTCTTACAATTGTTGATTATTTTACTTGGACATGTTTGTTGTGCAATAAGTCTGATGTGTTCTCTATCTTGTGTGGCTTTATTGTTTATGTTAAGAGACTATTTGGAAGGAAAGTAAAAATTATTAGAAGTGATCCCCTGAATTAGGTACTAGCAACGAATGAAGTGATTTTTTTTGGCAAAACTAGGATAGTTCATCAAAGAACATGCACGTACACTCCCTAACAAAACGAGATTGTACGAAGAAAACATAGACACTTACTAGAAATAGCTAGAGCAGTCTATTTTAAATCTGGTGTTGACACA
This sequence comes from Limonium bicolor, assembly GCA_023374045.1. Lineage (NCBI taxonomy): Eukaryota > Viridiplantae > Streptophyta > Magnoliopsida > Caryophyllales > Plumbaginaceae > Limonium > Limonium bicolor. The sequence continues at coordinate 55,394,016 of CM041778.1, forward strand.
AAATTCTGGGGAGAATGTATTTTGCACGCCACCATGATCATAAATAGGTTGCCCCCTAGAACCATGGGTTTTGAAACTCCTTTTGAAAGACTCTATAAAAAGAAACGTGATTATGATACCTTAAAGCCCTTTGGTTATCTCTGTTACAAGACATTTTCACTACTACAAATTTGTTTTCTTACTACTGTTAAAAGACAAATGTTATCTGTTATAGTAGTCTTTGATATAAAATAGGTATGCTAAGGGAAAAAAGAGTTGGGTAAGACAACTGTTTAGAAGTAGTCCATACCTACTTTAAGACAACTATTAAAAAAAAAGAGGCAAGACACGAAATTATAAGTAGGATTTTGCATAAAAGACTTATATACTTTAAATCTTTTTATGTTTCTGTCAATATCCCACCTCTAAAAAGTTAGCACAAAACAAAGTCTTATAACTCTTCTATCTGCCTTTCCCGACAAATAATTCTTCTCTCCTCTGCCCTAGCATGTTCTTCTCTCCTCGGTGTAGCGGCTACTTTCATTCTTCCCTTTAAGGATGGCAATGGGTGACGGGTGCCCGTTTCACCCGATCTCCGACCCCTAAATGGGTGAAAACGGGCGATGTGTGAAACGGGTTCGGTGACGGGTCGGTCGGGTCGGGTGAAAACTTTTCACCCGGTCACCCGATCCGTTCACCCGACCCGTCACCCACATACATATATATTTTTAAAAAATACTTATTTCAAGGTTAATTCTCTATGTTTTGAGTATGTTGTTGACATTAGTAGATATGGTATGCCTTATTAACAAATATGGATTGTTTAGCAAAAAAACTAAGCTTATATAGGTGTTACAAAATAAAAATATGCTGGAAAAAAAACGGGTGACGGTTCACCTGTTTCACCCCGGGTGACTGATGAGTGTCCAAATGAGCATAATTTAGAGGTGTATTTCATATGTTTTTATCAACTTTTCATGCTCATTTCTCCACTCTAGCTAGTTTTCCTCTACTTTTGTGTTTTAGTTGTTTTACACAATTCTTACTGAAACAGGAGGAATAAAATAGCTAGTAATAAAGTAGACAAAAATACAAACGTGGGCGCAAACGGATCCAAAATCGGAGATAAAATGAAGATGATACAACGTTTTGAATATTAGCCTGCCCACAAGACCGACCCATAGTGGGTCGGTCGGAAGTTCCGGAGGCCAGAAACGCTCGTTCCGGGGGCCGAAAATGCTTCTGGACTGGACCGACCCACCGACCGACTGACGGTCGGTCGGACTTAAAATGCGATTTTTGGCTCCCGAAATTGCTTCGGACTCGACCAACCCACGGGACTGACCCAGGGTGGGTTGGTCGGTCTCAGATTTTGCCCAGATTTGTCTTTATAAAAGCAGAAAAAGAAGGGGATAGAGGGGGAGAGAGAAAGCCACGACCCAGAATGAAGAAAGAGATAAAGAAAAAAGAGAAAAAGAAGAAGAAGAAAGGAAAGAAGAGAAGAACCCCCCCCTCACCAATGAAGCTCTTCTTCAACCCCATAGTTATTTCTTCTCCTTTCTCTCTCATTTATGCTCTAATGGAGGCTTAACCTCCCTTGTAGCTTAGGGATGGGGATTTTGCCCCAAAATCCCTAAAACTATATTGTTGAACCTTGAACTTATGTTTTGATTTATTTTAGTTCTTTGAGCTTAATGAAGATGATTATTAGGTATTTATGATTCTTAACTTGTCACTGATTTGGGGATTTGTTTAGGGTTTTGCTCAATTTGTCATCTATGTGTTAATTGGTTTGTTTGGCCTACCGATTAGTTTAGAATTTTGTGGGATTCTATCAAAATATGATTCTGAGATAGAAACCTAAACCGTTGGAGACTGGAACAATGTACTCTATTCAATGATTTTGGTATTAGACTACTGCAACCTTAGGGGAACTTAAGCTTAATGCTATCGATTGACCCTAGGCTTAGGTGATTGAAAAGTTCCGTTAAATTGGTTAGGATTAGTATGCCTATATTAGGTTGCTAATTAATTAAGTGTTCCCATTGTTTAGCTATAAGTTCAAGGTTCGACAATCAGTAGTAAGGGGAGAACGGGTGCAAATATCCATCTCGGGCTACATATATCCAAAATACCCCAAACCTAGATATGGTAATTAAAGGTCAAACTAAGATATAATAAGGCTAAAACATTCCTAAGAAACATTAGTACACAATTTAAACCATAGAAAACACACGCAAACACCATAAAGACAATTTAAGCAAAAACATGCTCTAAGCTTGGAATAACTTTGATTAGGACCCAAAGATCATTTTTAGACCTTATTAACATTCTAATGGACATGTTAAATAAATTACCAAAGAAAACCAAGCTCAAAAACAAGTTAAAACACAAATTGTGCTTTAAGGAGTCTTAAAGCACATTTTTGATAAATTGTCTTAGAAACGGGTTTTTGGGTGGCTAAATGACCAAGATTATACCTTAATCAACATGTGTACTACTTAGTATCACATTAGGAAGCCTAAATCAATGCGAAACCAAAAGTTTCACAAATATGTGCACTAATTATGAATAGTGACCAAATAGTGCTCAATTTAGACTTTAGTCAACTTTGATTAAGTAATTGGTCAAGATAGCTCATAAATATCCTAACTAAGGAAGGGGGAAGGTATTTAAAGATGGTGAGTCACTAACATTTGACATCCAATTAAAAAAAGAAGAAGGAAAGTAAGAAAACTATTATTTACATTTTAAGGAAATATCATCACATAAGTTCACCTCTCTCCTCTCTTCTCTTCATTCCTTCCTTCTTCCACCATTTTCTTCTTCTTCATCCTCTCAAAGAAACCGTAAGTTCCAGCCTCCAGTCTTCTCCACCTTGTCATGCTCACCAAAGTCACAATATAACTCCAAATAAAAACTAAGCTTAGATTATTGTTAGTTAGAGCAAGGCCTTCAATTATATCTTTTAAAATCTCTCAAAGCTCAAGTTTGATTCCATGGAGAAACTCCATTGAAGAGGGAAAATTCAGTTTTAAGAGCTCCTTTAACCACCTTACATTCAAGGTAAGAAAAGTCAAAGAAAAATCAAGTTTCCTTCATTTTTGTCATTACCAAAACTGCCTTCTCATGGGGTCTTGTTGTACTCTTTGATTTAGCCTTAATTCAATCTCCAAGGGACTAGTGGAGGCCCCCCTTTGATTCCTTATCAAAGTCTATCTTAAGACTCCAAAGGTAATCATCCATTTTAATGCTTTAAATACTCTTTTAACCTAAGAGTAAATTCCATGAGTCTAGGTATGTTCCTTAGTACTCATTATATTATTTAAATGTTGATTAGAAGATTATCAAAGGAATTAAAGTCCTTGGCCAAAATCCCATCAAGAAAACCAAAGGAGGAAAGAAAGAAAAAGGCTTGAAAAACAAGGTAAATGACTTACCTTATGGTGGTTTAATGTTTTAAGGGATGGGGTTTTGATAGATACTAATGTAGCTTAGAGCTTACCTTATGTAATGATCTATAAAACCTAGGAAAAATAACATGATCATATTTGTAAACTTGTGACTAAGGAGCCAATGGTATTTGAGTTAGTAAAATAACTATAAGGTGAATTACAAGAGCACTTATAACTACTATGAGATTGATGGGTGTAATTGCAGGTTGAAAGCTATTATATGTGGGAAATTCTGTGTTTAGCTTTATGTCATTTAAGGGCCTAAGAGCCAAGTCATTTAAGGGCCTAAGTGCTAAGCAATTTAAGTTTATGCACTATATTATGATGTGGTGTAGTTTGGGTGTAGTTTGTGTGTAAAGAATGCTTATTGAGGATTTTATTGTCTTGGGTGGTTTAAGGATGAAAAACTAAGTTTTTGGGTGTAATAACATAGTAAGGAAACTATTTCAAAATTTGGGTGAGAAACTAATTGTTTAGATTGAGTTAAGGAAATTTTAAGACCTAGAATGTACTAGGAATCATTAGGAGTAAAATTGGTGGAAATGAATAAACTAAGGGTTCTTGAGGATTAGGATGGACTAATAATGTCTAGGAGGAACTAGAGGTTTGAATGGTGAATTTAAGGCACCAATACCATGATAAGAGAAGTTTTGAGACTTGTGCAAAGTTTGAAGGAAAATAAGGTATAATGTCTTGTGAAGACTTAAGCATGAACTAGAGTAAGTGACCTTGAGAAAGTTTGAGTAGTTTGAGTAAAGGAAATGGGGATGATTAATGATGCTTGTGGAGTGGTCAAAATGGGATTGAGAGGAAACACTTTGGTTAGTTGAGGTCTTAGGCAAGTTCTATGTTGTAAGAGAAGAAGCTAAGTTGTAAGTGTTAGGAATTTTGTAAAAAGTTGAGTAAACGATCAAGGAGTAAATTAAAGGATTGATCAATGAGTTAGGAGGAGTTTGAAGTGCCAAAATAATGTTAGAACATACTAGGACACTTGTGGAAAGGTTTGGAGTGAAATTTACACTTTGGAAAATGGGTTTGCAGTTGACCGACCTAGGGGACCGACTCTGGCTGGGTCGGTCGGACTGAAATAAACTAGCCGAGAATGCTTCTGCATTCGACTGATCCAGGGGACCGACCGTGTCTTGGTCGGTTGGGTTAAAATTGTTGAACCAGTGTGCTTCTGCATTCGACCGACCCTGGCTGGGTCGGTCGAGTTAAAATTTTCAAACCCGGATGTCTCTGCATCCGACCGACCCAGGGTTGGGTCGGTCAGCCCTTATAAAAAAAAGAAAAGAAAAGGAAGAGTGGCATTAGTAGTCCACCATTAGGAGGGTAATGATGATTAGAATGATATGCATGTAAGGACATAAGAGATTTGTTAAAGTAAAACGTTATATGTGATTTAAGAGTAAATTACAAAGACTTAACGGTTATTAGTCGGGAATCATTAATGGTTAAGCAAGATAGGTAAAGTTAAGGTAATTAACAACCCAAATTGGATGAATGTTTTAGGATTTGAGAATTTGGACTCGGAAGGAGATTAGGCAACCGAACAACCAACGGTGAACGGTATGGTTTTCTTGTAGCCTGCTTGCTAACGAGGTGTCCCTCGGCTTGTGTGCTATTTGTTTAATTGTTTCGATTAAAACAAGATAAGACATACAACTGGTTTATTGTGCTTCTTGTTATACTAACCCACTTGACTTTGAGTTCATTTACTAACTATGCTTAGTAAATAATGGATGAGATAAGAATACACTCCCTAATTATTGGTTGGTTAATACCCAAAAATAGTTAACTAACATCTCCGTCTTTGAGACTTCTACTAACTAGAACTTGGGGGGAGTGAGGAATCCGGGACTGACTCCGGTCATGCATGTTAAGGAAAAGGGGGTCGGTATCTGAATTAGATCCGACTTCCGTTTGAGACTCGTCTCTGACTTGTCGCCTAGAGTCGGCATATAGACTCGACCACCTTGGATTACAGTTCAAGGTGGGAGGCCATATTAAGATGGTGCGGCGGGATCTCCTAAATCCCAAATTTATGAAATATTGTTTATTTAACCAATGGAGTTAATAGCTCATTGGCTAGGGTTACTTTTGACCCGACAAAGATAAACATTGAGTTAAGAAACAACCAATTCTAATTAAATAAAGGTTGGTACACTGAGATAAGAGTGGATATGAGAATAAGAGAAATCTTGACTTAAGGAGTTAAAAGCGAACTCACTTACTTAAGGAACGCTTTTAAGTCGTTCATTGTGTTTGAACTATTAATTGTTCATATGTGGTGTGGTGTTTATTGTACTTCTTATTATTGTTGTATTAATAATCAACCGCATGTTTACGACAAAGTAGTCGTCGTAGCCCCGTTAGCTTGAGGGCTATAAGTTAATCGTACCAGCGAAGGTGCTGAGCCGCTCGGGGCATCCATATTAATTTTACAGGTAAGCGCCCGCAGAAGACCCCCTCGAGAGTAGGAGCTGGTAGACTTAGGATGGGTTTTTATTTTGAGTACGGGTTGTGCATGTACACCCGTCTGTTGATATTAGAGATTGTGGCAAACTATGTTAGACTTTGAGATACTTGAAACTCGGTTGGTATTTTTGGATAAGTGTTTTAAATATTTAAGCTCAGTATATTCTCGTAGTTCAGACCGTAGCAAGGTGCTGGTGTTGTATTGGATTCCGCTGTGATGTTGATATATGTATTAGTAAGTTTTTGTGATAACCACGTACGGATGAGTTGGGGTGTTACAAAAAGTGGTAACTACGCTCTGAAGACAAGAAATACCGAACTTAGGTAGCTACCGAGTTAAGATATGAGTTAAGACATAAGTTATGGGATAAGGGTGTGAGATGTTAGAGTGAGAAGAGTCAGATGACCACTAATAAGTGTGGATCGTCTTTACCGTCCACGGACATTATAAACTAGTGAACCGAGACCTTTGTAATCACAAGCCTAATGTGTTGTATGCTTATTCAGATGTCAGGAAGGAGAGGGGCCGAGGTCGTGGCCGAGGTGACGAGGCTACTGGAACACCGGGTGGGCAGATCGCTGAAATCGTGGCTGCCGCTTTAGGACACATGGGCTATCAGCCCCGCGCCACCACCACCACAACCCCGGGAACCGAACTGGGTGAAGAGTCTTGCTGACCTTCGACCCCCACCATTCAAAGGGGAGACTGATCCCGCCAAGCTCGAGGCATACATCTCCGAGATGGAGAATGCTTTGAGACCCTTGACGTTCCTGCTGGAGTCAAGGTTCGACTTGCTGCATTCTACCTGAAGGGGGCGGCAGGCGATTGGTGGAAGCTGGTAAGGGCCGAGCACATGGCCAACCCCGACTTCGGTTGGAAGCAGTACACGGCGTTGCTACGAGCCAAGTACTACCCCACCCATGTTCAAACAAAGAAGCGCTTACAGTTGGATGCTCTAACGCAGACTGACAAGATGACGGTGGACGAGTACTACTCTGAGTTCACCGCCCTGTTACGCCTTCTACCGGGACTGGGGTACTCGAACCAGATCTTGGTAGACCGCTTCTACAGCGGGCTGAGCCACCGACTCCGTTATGGCATGGGGCCGACCAGCTACACTACCTTGCAGGTAATGAGAAGGACTAAGATAAGTGTTTAAGATTTTACACCATAAGAATGAGAGACTAATACCTTGAAAGCAGGAGTGCTATCATGCCGCTGCTAAGGTGGAGATTACCATCCAGCTGAGGGACGAGGACAATGTCTCCAAGAGGAAGGCTTCTGGAAAGGGCACCGACAATCAAGGGCAAAGCGGGTATAAGAAAGCAAAGTACCAGCCTCAGTCCCAAAAGGGCCAGACGGGAAAGGGGGAAAATGAGAAGGCTACTGAAGAGCCTCTGAAGCTAACTTATGCTATTGCTGCTAAGCCTCTACGCTCAAAAGCGCCTAAGGGTAACGAAATACACCTTAATGTGAGTGAATAATCATTTAGCAACCTTGAGATCCAATTATTAATGTGGAGAATAATCAAGTTTTGAGTCCGGCAATGGAGCTGGTGGGGGTTATCAATGGCGATACATATGCTCGTGGTGTAACAAGGACCACCCCGGACTCGACTGCAAGGGTAACAAGGTGGAGTGCAACTTCTGTGGGGTATTCGGAGAACAAGCCTACGAATGCTTCCGAAACCCCGAGAGCAAAGCCTATAGACCCGAGTGGAAGGGCAAGGGTAAGACCGATCAGAATGCTGGATCGGACGATCAGAAGGCGACAGAGCCAGCCGCCAACAAAGGACCCCGGGTAGTCCAGAACTCCGGGCCTACTCTTCACATGGTGGACCGGGAAGATGAGGCTGAACCCTCATCGAGACAGGTACCGCTATAACCCATTAAGTAATAAAATTGCCTGCTTACCGCATTTCCTCCATGCTTGAGTGAATGATTGAGTTAGATAAGATTTTAGTACATGATTAGAACTTAAGTAAGATATAACCTACTACCACCTTAGGAAACTTCAACATTTGTTATCCAATACCTTCAACTCTTAACCCGGAAGAGACCGACATTGAAACCCGAGAGATCACACAAGATCAGTGTCAGGTTATTCGCCCAGGTATGATTTTATTAAGGGGATACCTGACACCCGAAGCACAAATAGCCATCATCAGGAGATGCAGTCAGTTAGGAGTGGGACAGGGAGGTTTCTATACACCGGAGTACCCAGGAGGAGCTAAGATGAAGTTAAGGATGATGAGCCTTGGCAAGGATTGGAATCCGTATGCCAAGACATACCAAAATATGAGAGCACAATATGGAGCATCACCACCGGAAATACTCGAGGAGTTCCATCCGGTTGTTGCACAAGCCGTGGAGATCGCTCAGCAACTTGAAGCTTACCCAATCCCGACATACAAGCAGACTTATGCATCGTCAACTTCTACGAAAAGGAAGGATGACTTGGATTACACCAAGATAAGGATGAGATAGCGGAGTCTCTCGAAAGGGGGATACCCGTAGTGTCTTGGTCCATTGGAGATGACGCTGAATTCCTTTATGGCGAGCGGAAGCGTGTGGACCGTGCCAAGAAGTTGGTACTTAAATCTAGAGATGTGTTAATTATGGGTGGAGAGTCAAGAATGTTATACCATGGTATTAAGAAGATCAAGCTGAACACAGCACCATCAGAAGTAATCAATGCTACGCATATGAGACCAGGGCGACTAAACCTAACCTTTAGGCAGCATTAGCCATGTAATACTTTAAGTATGATATAATGAAGGAAGCACATGATGTAAGAAGGATGGTTATCAATAAAATAACAGTGTTGTTCATATTATTGTTACGACTCGTGTTATACTATCAATACTCATGAAAGCTTGTGAAATACATTAGGTTGTGGACTCGATACGGAAGATGCACTAAGCATCCTTACAGAAGCACAAGCCGATGAAAGCGGTACTATCCTCACCGGCACTTTTCCGATCAATGGCATTGGTGCATCCGTGCTCTTCGACTCAGGGGCCTCGCATACCTTCATCTCATCATCATTCACGAGGAGGTTGGGGCTAGACGCCGACGAGCTACCTGACCTTACGGTTACGCTCCCGTCTAAGGAGAAAGTACGATGTACTCGCTACTACCGAGCAGCCACCATCAGAATCAAGGGTGAAGACTTCCCCGTCACCTTGATTGAGTTCAGAGATCTGGGATTTGATGTGATATTCGGGATGAACTGGTTGGAGTGGCATAAGGGTCGTATCCTCTACGCCGAGCACCGACTGCTACTCAGGAGTCCATCTGGGGTTACAATATCATACCGCCAGAGGCCCAGAGAGCCTTCGACCAAAATCATCTCCGCCATGGCGATGTTTAGAGAACTGAGGAAGGAGGAAGTATATCTCTGCTATGTCCAGGACATAGAGAGGGACATCGAGTTTGACCCCGATTTACCGGTAGTGTCGGAGTTCCCCGACCTCTTTCCACGGGAACTGCTCGGCATGCCACCCACTCGGGAGGTAGAGTTCACCATTGAGCTGCTACCTGGAACCGGACCGATAGCTAAGGCACCTTAGCGCATGGCTCCAGCTGAGATGAATGAGTTGAAAGAACAACTAAGAGACCTACTCGACAAAGGGTTTATGCCACCTAGCGTTTCACCATGGGGAGCTTCAGTACTCTTCGTGAAGAAGAAGGATGGCAGTCTTCGCCTTTGCATTGACTACAGAGAGTTGAATGCAGTTACAGTGAAGAACAAGTACCCGCTACCACACATTGAGGATTTATTCGATCAGTTGAACGGGGCATCCGTGTTCTCCAAGATTGATCTCAGATCAGGGTACCATCAGATAGCCATTAAGGAAGGGGGCATTAAGAAGACGGCATTCCGAACATGATGCGGCCACTGCGAGTTTACAGTGATGTCGTTCGGTTTGTCAAACGCACCGGCGAAATTTATGGATCTGATGAACTGTTTGTTCAGAGAGCAGTTGGACAATTCGGTTGTGGTCTTCTCGACGACATATTGATATATTCAAAGTTGAAAGCTGATCATGAGAGTCATCTGAGGAGAGTTTTGGAGATACTAAGGGAGAACCAGCTTTATGCTAAGTTCTCCAAATGCGAGTTTTGGCTTGACCAGGTCTCTTTCCTTGGTCATGTCATCTCGGATGCTGGGATCTCTGTGGATCCAGCAAAGATCGATGTCGTACGTACCTGGCCTAGACCGAAGACAGCTACCGACATCAGGAGCTTTCTCGGCTTGGCAGGTTACTACCGTAGATTCGTGAAGAACTTCTCTAAGGTCGCAAAGTCGATGACCAGCTGATGAAGAAAGATGCACCGTTCGTGTGGATGGCTGACTGTGAGAGTTCATTCCAGAGCTTGAAAGACTCATTGACCACTGCACCGGTTCTGACCATTCCAGACAGTACGGAGGGCTTCGAGGTTTACTGTGATGCATCCGGCAAGGGACTGGGTTGCGTACTCATGCAGCATGGCAAGGTGGTTGCATATGCCTCTCGCCAGCTAAAGAAACATGAGGAGAACTACCACACACATGATTTAGAGTTGGGAGTTGTAGTCTTCGCCTTGAAGATATGGCGCCACTACTTATACGGGGTTAGTGTGACTATCTACACCGACCATAAGAGCTTGAAGTACATATTCACTCAGAAGGAGTTGAATCTTCGACAGAGAAGATGGTTGGAATTCTTAAAAGACTACGACATTGACCTCCAGTACAAAGAAGGGAAGGCCAATGTTGTAGCTGATGCCTTGAGCCGTCGAGCACACTCACTCCATTCGCTACTCGCTTCTTCTAGCTTGGTTGATGAGGTGCGAAAGGCTCAGAGGAACGATGAGTATATGAGGGAAGTCAGACAGAAGCTGACAGAGGGTACCTTTGAGAGTTAGAAATACGACTTCAGACTTCATGATGATGATATGATCAGACTTAAGGGCTAGTTATGCATCTCACGCAGCAGCGCTGATTTGAAAGACCGCATACTACAAGAATCGCACTATTCTTCAGTTTCTATCCATCTGGGAGCCTCTAAGATGTACAAAGACATGAAGAGGTACTTCTGGTGGTCGGGGATGAAGGCAGATGTTACCGAGTTTGTATTGAGGTGTCTCACATGCCAGAAGGTGAAATTTGAGCACCGACGACCGGGCGGAATGGTACAATCGATGCCAGTTCCGGAGTGGAAGTTTCATGACATCTCCATGGATTTCGTGGTCGGACTCCCACCTACCAGGGGAGGTCTGAACATGATATGGGTTGTGGTTGATCGCCTGACCAAGGTAGCCCGATTCATTCCGATGAAGGATACTTGGAAGGTAACTAAGCTTGCAGAGCTATTCGATAAGGAGATCATGAGACACCACGGAATACCGAAGACCATTGTATCTGGTAGAGATACTAGATTCCTTTCGAGGTACTAGAGAGCTACAAAGGAAGCGCCGGGTACCAAAATGAAGTTGAGTACCGCGTTCCATCCTTAGACAGATGGTTAGACTGAGCATACAATCCAGACACTCGAGGACATGCTGAGGGCATGTGCCTTGGACTCCAGAGCAGTTGGATTGAGAAGTTGCATCTGATCGAGTTCTCTTACAACAATAGCTATCACGCTTCGATCAAGATGGCACCTTTCCAACCGTTGTACTGTAGACCATGTCGCACACCGCTCTGCTAGGATGAGTCGAGCGAGGCGGTCATTATAGGACCAGAGTACTTATAGCAAGTTCAGGATGAGGTTCAGCAAATCAAAGAGAATATGAAAGCTGCTCAAGATAGGCAGAAGTCGTATGCTGATGTTTGACGACGAGACCTAGAGTTAGCAGTGGGCGACCAGGTATTCCTACGAGTCTCACCGATGAAAGGTGTGTTCAGGTTTGGGCAGAAGGGCAAACTGAGCCTGAAATTTGTGGGTCCTTATGAGATTACGGAGCGGGTGGGCCCAGTTGCTTACAGGTTGAATCTGTCTGCTGAGCTGGGTAAAGTGCATGACGTCTTTCATGTCTCATAGCTTAAGAAGTACATGCACCACCCCTCCCATGTTTTAGAGCCAGAGAGATTATCCTTAGAGCCGAACATGAGATCAGTGGAGAACCCTCAGAGGATCTTGGATAATAAGACTAGAGACACTCGCCATAAGTCAGTGCGACTGGTGAAGGTTCTCTGGTCTAACCAGGATGTCGAAGAGGTCACTTGGGAGTTAGAAGATAATGAGAGTGAAGTACCCTTCACTGTTTACCGACTAGATTGTCTGTATAGGGTACGGGGCGTACCCCTTTTTAAGGGGGGGGGGGGTAGAGCTTCCTTGTTTTTGAGTAGTAAACGAACAATCACGTTGTGTAGTTTGTCGTTTGCTTAGTTTTGTGTAAGATACCTTGTGTATTGGACTTTGTAGTAGACATGAGTAATGTATAGTACCTATGTATTGTACTTTGTGAAAGACCACATGAGTCTGAAGTGCTGTGAATGTGAATATAATCTATGGTATTAAGTTATTCGTGTGTTGTAAATGATATAGCATACATGTGAACTTTGGGGACAAAGTTCTTTTAAGCGGGGTAGATTGAAATACCCCAAATCTAGATATGGTAATTAAAGGTCAAACTAAGATATAATAAGGCTAAAACATGCCTTAGAAACATTAGTACACAATTTAAACCATAGAAAACACAAGGAAACACCATAAAGACAATTTAAGCAAAAACATGCTCTAAGCTTGGAATAACTTTGATTAGGACCCAAAGATCATTTTTAGACCTTATTAACATGATAATGGACATGTTAAATAAATTACCAAAGAAAACCAAGCTCAAAAACAAGTTAAAACACAAATGATGCTTTAAGGAGTCTTAAAGCCCATTTTTGAAAAATTGTCTTTGAAAGGGGTTATGAGTGGCTAAATGACCAAGATTATACCTTAATCAACATGTGTACTACTTATTATCACATTAGGAAGCCTAAATCAATGAGAAACCAAGAATTTCACAAATATGTGCACTAATTATGAATAGTGACCAAATAGTGCTCAATTTAGACTTTAGTCAACTTTGATTAAGTAATTGGTCAAGATATCCCATAAATATCCTAACTAAGGAAGGGGTCCGGTTTTTAAAGATGGTGAGTCACCAACATTTGACAGCCAATTAAAAGAAGAAGAAGGAAAGTAAGAAAACTATTATTTACCTTTTACGGAAATATCTTCACATAAGTTCACCTCTCTCCTCTCTTCTCTTCACTCCTTCCTTCTACCACCATTTTCTTATTCTTCATCCTCTCAAAGAAACTGTAAGTCCCAGCCTCCATTCTTCTCCACCTTGTCTTGCTCACCAAAGTCACAATATAACTCCAAATCAAAAACTAAGCTTAGATTATTGTTAGTTAGAGCAAGGCCTTCAATTATATCTTTTCAAATCTCTCAAAGCTGAAGTTTGATTCCATGGAGAAACTCCATTGAAGAGGGAAAATTCAGTTTTAAGAGCTCTTTTAACCTCCTTACATTCAAGGTAAGAAAAGTCAAAGAAAAATCAAGTTTCCTTCATTTTTGTGCATTACCAAAAATGCCTTCTCATGGGTTCTTGTTGTACTCTTTGATTTAGCCTTAATTCAATCTCCAAGGGACTAATGGAGGTACCCCTTTGATTCCTTATCAAAGTCTATCTTAAGACTCCAAAGGTAATCATCCATTTTAATGCTTTAAATACTCTTTTAACCTAAGAGTAAATTCCATGAGTCTAGGTATGTTCCTTAGTACTCATTATATTATTTAAATGTTGATTAGAAGATTAGCAAAGGAATTAAAGTCCTTGGCCAAAATCCAATCAAGAAAACCAAAGGAGGAAAGAAAGAAAAAGGCTTGAAAAACAAGGTAAATGACTTACCTTAAGGTGGTTTAATGTTTTAAGGGATGGGGTTTAGATAGATACTAAATGTAGCTTAGAGCTTACATTATGTAATGAACTATAAAACCTAGGAAAAATAACATGATCATATTTGTAAACTTGTGACTAAGGAGCCAATGGTATTTGAGTTAGTAAAACAACTATAAGGTGAAATTCAAGAGCACTTATAACTACTATGAGATAGATGGGTGTAATTGCAGGTTGAAAGCAATTATATGTGGGAAATTCAGTGTTTAGCTTTATGTCATTTAAGGGCCTAAGAGCCAAGTCATTTAAGGGCCTAAGTGCCATGCAATTTAAGTTTATGCACTATATTATGATGTGGTGTAGTTTGGGTGTAGTTTGTGTGTAAAGAATGCTTATTGAGGATTTTATTGTCTTTGGTGGTTTAAGGATGAAAAACTAAGTTTTTGGGTGTAATAACATAGTAAGGAAACTAAGTCAAAATTTGGGTGAGAAACTAATTGCTTAGACTGTGTTAAGGGAATTTTATGACCTTGAATGTACTAGGAATCATTAAGAGTTAAATTGGTGGAAATGAATTAACTAAAGGGTTCTTGAGGATTAGGATGGACTAATAATGTCTAGGAGGAACTAGAGGTTAGAATGGTGAATTTAAGGCACCAATACCATGATAAGAGAAGTTTTGAGACTTGTGCAAAGTTTGAAGGAAAATAAGGTATAATGTCTTGTGAAGTCTTAAGCATGAACTAGAGTAAGTGACCTTGAGAAAGTTTGAGTAGTTTGAGTAAAGGAAATGGGTATGATTAATGATGCTTGTGGAGTGGTCAAAATGGGATTGAGAGGAAACACTTTGGTTAGTTGAGGTCTTAGGCAAGTTTTATGTTGTAAGAGTAAGAAGCTAAGTTTTAAGTGTTAGGAATTTTGTAAAAAGTTGAGTAAAGGATCATGGAGTAAATTAATGGATTGATCAATGAGTTAGGAGGGAGTTCGAAGTGCCAAAATAATGTTAGAACATACTAGGACACTTGTGGAAAGGTTTGGAGTGAAATTTACACTTTGAAAAATGGGTCTGCAGTCGACTGACCCAGGGGACTGACCCTGGCTGGGTCGGTCGGACTGAAATAAACTAGCCGAGAATGCTTCTGCATTCGACCGACCCAGGGGACCGACCTTGTTTAGGTCGGTCGGGCTAAAATTGTTGAATCAGAATGCTTCTGCATTCGACCGACCCAAGGATTTTTTCAAACCCGGATGTCTCTACATCCGACCGACCCAGGGGACCGACCCAGGGTTGGGTCGGTCGACCCTTATAAAAAAAGAATAGAAAAGAAGAGTGGCATTAGTAGTCCACCATTAGGAGGGTAATGATGATTAGAATGATATGCATGTAAAGACATAAGAGATTTGTTAAAGTAAAACGTTATATGTGATTTAAGAGTAAATTACAAAGACTTAACTGTTATTAGTCTGGAATCATTAATGGTTAAGCAAGCTAGGTAAAGTTAAGGTAATTAACAACCCAAATTGGATGAATGTTTTAGGATTTGAGAATTTGGACTCAGAAAGAGATTAGGCAACCGAACAACCGATGGTGAACGGCATGGTTTTCTTGTAGCCTGCTTGCTAACGAGGTGTCCCTCGGCTTGTGTGCTATTTGTTTAATTGTTTTGACTAAAACAAGATAAGGCATGCAACCGGTTTATTGTGCTTCTTGTGTGTTTGCATTATACTAACACACTTGACTTTGAGTTCATTTACTAACTATGCTTAGTAAACAATGGATGAGATAAGAATACACTCCCTAATTATTGGTTGGTTAATACCTGAAAAAGGTTTAACTAACATCTCCGTCTTTGAGACTTCTACTAACTGGAACATGGGGGGGAGTGAGGAATCCGGGACTCACTTCGATTATGCATCTTAAGGAAAAGGGGGTCGGTATCTGAATCAGATCCGACTTTCGTTTGAGACTCGTCTTTGACTTGTCGCCTAGTGTTGACATATAGACTCGATCACCGTGGATTACAGTTCAAGGTGGGAGGCCAGATTAAGATGGTGCGATGGGATCTCCTAAATCCTAAATTTAAGAAATATTGTTTATTTAACCAATGGAGTTAATAGCTCATTGGCTAGGGTTACTTTTGACCCGACAAAGATAAATATTGAGTTAAGAAACAACCAATTCTAATTAAAGAAAGGTTGGTACACTGAGATAAGAGTGGATATGAGAATTAGAGAAATCTTGACTTAAGGAGTTAAAAGCTAACTCACTTACTTAAGGAACGCTTTTAAGTTGTTCATTGTGTTTGAACTATTAATTGTTCATATGTGGTGTGGTGTTTATTGTACTTCTTATTAATGTTGTATTAATAATCAACCGCATGTTTACGACAAAGTAGTAGTCGTAGCCCCGTTAGCTTGGGGGCTATAAGATAATCGTACCAGCGAAGGTGCTGAGCCCCTCGGGGCATCCATATTAATTTTGCAGGTAAGCGCCCGCAAAAGACCCACCTCGAGAGTAGGAGCGGGTAGACTTAGGATGGGTTTTATTTTGAGTACGGGTTGTGCATGTACTCCCGTCTTTTGATATTAGAGATTGTGGCAAACTATGTTAGACTTTGAGATACTTGAAACTCGGTTGGTATTGTTGGATAAGTGTTGTAAATATTTAAGCTCGGTATATTCTCGTACTTCAGACCGTAGCAAGGTGCGGGTGTTGTATTGGATTCCGCTGCGATGTTGATATATGTATTCGTAAGTTTTTGCGATAACCACGTATGGATTAGTTGGGGTGTTACATATCCTAGTTTAATTAATTTAGTTTTATTGCTTTACTTTATTTCTTCATTATCAAACCAAAAACCCCCCCTAATTTAAGTTTATGCACTTTTATATATTTCTATGCACATTGACTAACCTTATAATTAACTAGATAGTTTCGAAGTCCCTATGGATACGACCTTGTTGTACTACAATGATTGGGTTCACTGCCCATAGTTAGCAAGATAGCATTGAAATACCCCTACATTAATCTAAATTAATTTAGGGGATTTCTTTTATTAAAACCCTTAATAATATTATTAAACATCAAATTATTATATGGTATTATTTAAAAATTATTTTGGGGATTTCTTTGATTGAATCCTAAATAATAATACAATTTAAATTAATTTATTATATGGTATTATGAATTTAATAACAAGATTTATAAGTCAATATATCTTGGAAAAATTTCTAGACACTCTAAATATGTTACAAAGATTTTAGAAATACTTGGACCATTGATTTGAATCATAAAAATCAATATAAAATCCTAGAAACCTTAAAGCTTATTAAGCCTTGCTAGGTTGACTTTTTGAGAATGGTCAAACCAGCCCATGAAACCTGTACCAATAAATAGTTTATGGAAAACCATGAAGATCGATAAAAAGATGTCAAAACGGATCATCCTAGCCAAAGTTATGATAGAATGAATGATAAGTGTCCAAATGAGCATGTTTTATAGGTGTATTTCATATATTATATTAGCACTTTTCTTGCTCATTTCTCCACTTTGGTTAGTTTTCCTCTAGTTTATGTTTTATTGTTATCTCACAAATTTATTGGTTAAACATGAGGAAAACCAAGCTGGGAGCAAAGTAGACAAAAAGACAACGCATAGACGCAAACGGATCTTAAAACGGAGTCCAAACGAAGAATCTAGAGCCGGTCAAAGTTCGCAAAAGGAAACGAGTCAAATAAACTCGTCCGTGGTGCGTCCGGGTTGCGTCCGCATAACAAAGGCCGGACGTGGCATGGTGCGTCCGGGTCTTGTCCGGGTAAACAAAGCCGACGTGAGCAAGGCGTGTCCGAGGAAGGAAGGGCGGACAAGGGGCGGACAAGAGATAGAAGAAGAAACCGTGCCGCGTCCGTGGAACCAGGGGACGGGCCGGACGGACATATGTCCGTGTCTTGTCCGGGTATTTAAGGCCGGACGTGAGTGTTGAGACCGTGTCTTGTCCGATGATTTTTGGCCGGACAAAAACAAATCATAGACACGTCCGGGTAACAAAGGGCGGACAAGGGGCGGACGTAGCAATTTGAAGAATGTGTTCGTGGATAAATGGACGGACAGAAACAAGGACGCGTGTAAATTGAACGCAGATCCAGAAATTAACGTGGCTTTTCTTCGCCGACTGTCTTCCCCAAGTTGCTTCTTCGGCGCCTACAGACATATCCATCTACTCCATTTAACATATCAGGCGTCTGCCTTAAATTCCTCACGCGGTGTTCCCTCTGTCTTCTTCCTCTTCCTTCCTCTATATAAACACACTGCACCTTCAACCAAATATACACAATCGCTCCCCAGAACTCAACACCCCAAATCACTCATTCCACTTACAAATTCCTACGTACACTCTCCACTCTTCGTTCTCTTCATTTCTCCATTCACCATCCTCACCTCCATTACTCCGTATTATTATTACGTCCAACCTCTGTCTGACTTATTACCAGTTAATATGTCAGGCTAAGGAGGATTTACTCTGGGCGAAGGTTTAGTTGTAGTTTGTTTAATTATGTAATCTATATTTCTACCGGTTAAAATAAATACAGTTTGTTACGATTAAAGTTTATCTCTCGCCTTTTTGATAAATTCCATGAATTTATTAAAATGCTTACAAAGTCTATTTTAATCTGATCGGTGATAAGCAGACAGGTTAATTAAGCCGTAAATCTGTAGGAAACTTATTTTCATCGGATAAGTTAGTACTCAGATGCAAGAATATAATTCCTCGCACTTAATTCCCATTTACTAGTACTTGCCTGAGTTTTCATCGGACCTTGCATTTTCTGGTAAACGAGTTCTTATGAGTCTATGATTAGTCCTTAAGATAATAACAGGAATTTTGCCAAACTATTATAAAACCGGTAGAGATAGCATAATTAATCAGATTATATAAACCTGAACCCGGAGTTCCGTTTAATTTATCTTCAACTCAGTTAATTTTATCTGTTATTTTACTTTACGAAAACAAGTCAATTAATTCCCCCCCTTTTGTGACAAGCTTAGGTACTATTTTACTTCACTATAAGTCCCACGGTTTGACCCCGGCCGCTTCTGTCTTACTATACTACTGCGACCGGGTTTTATTTGCAGCCCGACGGATATTTTGAGTATTAATTTCTTTTCTTTTATTTAATTACACCAGTCCCAATCACACAATATACTGTCTGCAATGAAGTTTATGGTCAAAAATTTGTAGATTGCTGACATGGCTAGGGTCCTCCTGACTCAGACACGTGTCTGCCACGTCAGCCTCGCCGGAATTCTCAGCAAAATCGACTAAGTATTCTCATTCTCACCATTATTTTGCCCTAACTTGTGACGGCCGTATCTCACTCATCCCTTCGAATTTTCCAGTGTCGTCTTCTTTATTCTCTTCTCCTTAATCTCCTCTTTACAACCATATCTCACACTTGACCTAACTCTTCCTACATCCACCGGAAAATCAATCCTAAGTTGCCTCCCTGCAAAGCCGTAACCCAGAATTCCAAATTGTTCTGAAATCAGGTAAACTTCGTCTCGCCATAACTTCTTCGTTTCTCAGCCAAATTTCTTGTTCTTTAGCTTGTGTTGAAGATCTCAAATCCCTCTACAATTTTCATGTTAACGACCAAGGCTGATTCGTAACCAATTGGGAGAGCGAGGCGTCTAAAGTTACCTACTCGATCACGTCAGGTTTTTGCCCAGAATTTTTCCAGAAACGACATGGTACACTCAATCTTTGTGGATCTGTAACTTTCTCCCTAGTTATTCATTTTCCATGATTCTTCCACCAATGTTTAGAGTTACATGTCTACTTTAAAATGACGTAGGTTTTGTGGATTGAATCTCTCTCAATTAGCACGAGTTGATCCGTGAAGTAGGCTACTCGAACTGCACATGAAATAACGATTTTCCGGAAATTCGATTTCGTTTTCCCTCACCAGCGCATCTCCGGTATGATTCTGACCGAATTCGACCATCTAGGTTACTTGTTTTTGTATTACCGTTTATACCCATCTATCAATTTAACATTTAACGCACTAAATTGAGAGAATTTGTGGACATTCGAATCTGAAACGAACATGAACCCTAGTTCTTCGAACCCAGAATCGTGTTCTCGATTTCGTGCACCATAGATCGTAACACTGGTACCATTGGATTCGGCTTTCAATTTCGAGTCCAACGCAACAAGAATATCTGAAAACCGTTATGTAGATTGTAAGAATTTGATCGAATTCCATTCGTGATGATTTGGGGATTTCTAGATGAACTGGGTGAAATTGGGCCGTTCTATCATAGTTAGGAGGAACGGACGGTCAAGATTAAAACGTGGGTAGATTAAGTTGTTTTGAGTTCTATTAATTGCAGAATTAAACCCTAACTTGTCGAATTTATTTAATGACCTTCCCAAATGTATTTTGACTTGAAATTTTAACCATAGATTCCTTATAAAATATAGTTTATTTTGATGTAAATTAATATGGGTTTTGAGTTTTTAAACGCAAATTATAATTTTTGTAAGTTCTGAGTATTATGGAATTAATCAGATAATTGTAAAAGATATTTTTATGAAATAAAAATTTTATAATATGTCTACAATATCATAGTTACTATATATTAAATTTGAGGATTTTTAGACAAGAGGAGATAGGCCTAAAAATTGTGTTTCTGAAATTTTTCTTAAGTTACTTTATAATGTAACGTTTTTAATGTAACGAAAATTAAAGTATGACTTATTAATAAACTTTATAGGTTGGAAATAATATAATAAGACTAAACTAACATTTAATACAAAATGTTATAAAATATTTTTAGGTATCAACTTTTAAGTGAAGTAAAAAATTAAATACATGTACATATATATATAAAAAAAAGAAAAAAATAGTAACTTAGGTTAAATCAAGGAGTTAAATTAATCTACATTTTTATTAATTATATAATGTGGAAGTTAATATACTGAATTGAAACTAAGGAAAATACTTTATCTTATAAATCATATACTGTGTGTAGATGTGTGTTCAAGTTAATATAAATAATTTAATTCAATAAAACTACATAAAGAATGTCTTGAATAAATCCTAATATATGTTTAAAAAAAGAAATAAAATACCTCATAGAAAATAGAATATGAAGGAATTAATAATTTAAACTAAGCCTATACATAATACTACTAAAAGATATTATATGAGGAGGTATTGAATTATGGTTATGAAATTAAGTTTAAAGAGTTACCCTTGAATTTCTAAGATTTATATAAACCGTATTAAATACATGTATAGTATTAGTCAATGACCGTAATGTAAATCTATAATTGGGTTAAGTAATTAATAAGTTAACACTTAGGAAAATTTGTAATTAGATTTCACAAAATGTTAACAAATAGATCTTATAACATAATCAATAATAAGGTAAATGAAATACTTTTATCTAAATGTGAAGTGGATTTATAAGTCTAGATTTAATCATTTCATAACATATATAGTATTGAATAATAACTTAATGTTTTAAGATAAAATCATTAAAAGGATTGTGATGTAAAACTATATTAAACTATATTTAGGAAATTAATCTAGATAATAATCTTTAAGTTTCTTAGAAGTAGATAAGCCATATAAAATACATTTATAACATTAACTACCAATATTTAGAATGTGAGTTTATAAATAAGTGTTGTAGTTAATTGCTAGAACTTATAAAAAGGTTTGTAAATATAAATTAGATATTTAAAACTTTAAACCTTTAATTAGACGGAACTAAGTTACATAAGATATCATATTGATATACTTTACAGTAATGGGAAATATTGATATGTTATTTGAATATAAAATATGAGAATTTTCATAATAGATGATCTTATTAAATAATTGACAATTTCACTTATGAATGGGGATTTAATTCATAGATAAATTTTACCTTATGTTAAGATATAATGTTTATCCTAAAACATAATAAAGGAAAATAATTTATTACGTTATTCCTTTGAAACCTTAGGTTTTGTAAATAATTTAAAACGTATTTAAGACTTAAGTTTATTGAGGTTAGTATAAAAGGATTATACATAGTCTATGGAGGGAATGTGTGTAAAAATAAAACATTTGGGAAATTAAATGTAAGCAAGGATACATAAAAGGTTATCTTAAAACACCTTATTATATAGTTAATGATAAAGTAAATAATATACCTTGTGAATACTGAATGTAAGAGTTCGATGGGTCTGAGATAATTAGAATGTAGTTGTTTCAGGATGAAAAGTAATTGAACATCTTAAGACAAGACAATTAAATGGTTATAATATTAAGTCATTCTAAAGTAAAGATAAAATAATTGAGTCTAGTAGTTGTCTGTGAATTCTAAGATCAATTAAGTTATAATGAAATGCATCTACAACACTATGATTCCAATATACAGGTTGTAGATCTTAATTAAGTTAAGGGGAAGAGTTAATCATAATAGGTTAGCTAGTAGATGTTGATAAGAATGAATAATCGTTACATTGTGGGATAATAATATAGTATTATACAAACCTGTCATGGGTCATGATATGATGTTATTCTAAATTAAGAGTAAGGGTATTAAACTTAAGAGTTATTATTGACATTCTAAGATAAGTCGAAGGTTATACGTAACATTTAATTGAGACTTAGAAATAAGAGTGATGAGTTTATTTAAGCTTAACGTAGGCTACAAGTGATTGATGATAGACTACCTTTAATATTCTTCAGAGTATTGTTGATTGTTTGCGCAAGTTGACTAGAACTGCTACAACGTTATCCAAGTACGATTTCTCGTACTCTTATGCTTTGCTAACAAGACTTAAGGGATGTTTTTGACAAACGCTAATTGAGCTAAAATGGATTTCTAAAAGGGAATGGTTGTGTGACTAACTCAGCTTGTGTGACTAACTGAGCCTTGAATGTGAAACTTGCATGGTTATTGGTTCCTTCTATTTGATTATTTCATTAGACATTAACTGCCTAGGGTTTACGCTTCTGCACTCTGTAGGACTGAGTGTTTTGGTATTGCTCTGGTGTAGTTAGTGATCTAGTGGGAATATGGAAAAGGACAATTTTGGTAATTCTTCCTTTGACTCTGGATATTGTTTCATCCATGAGCTGAGTCTTTTGTTGTGACGTGCGCGCGTCTTCACCGGTAACAGCAGGGGGTTGTATATCCCTCGTCCACAAGGACATTTATATCAGACAGCAGGGGGTTGTATATCCCTCGTCCACAAGGACATTTATCTGACAGCAGGGGGTGTATATCCCTCGTCCACCAGGACATTTATCTGACAGCAGGGTTGTATATCCCTCGTCCATATGGACATTTATATCTGGTGGTGGGGGCCATCTCTCCCAATTGGTTTTATTCCACTCTTGAGTTGTTGGTTCTTGGATATCTTCTTCCATTCCTAGTCCTTGTGACTCACTAGTAGAAAAAATGTTTTTAACCACGGTTATTTTGCCTATATACCACGGTTAGGAACCGTGGTTTATGCTCGCGTGGTATATAGAAAATTGCCTATATACCACGGTTGAAA
Source organism: Limonium bicolor (assembly GCA_023374045.1). Lineage (NCBI taxonomy): Eukaryota > Viridiplantae > Streptophyta > Magnoliopsida > Caryophyllales > Plumbaginaceae > Limonium > Limonium bicolor. The sequence goes on from CM041778.1 coordinate 55,417,372, forward strand.
ACCGTCGTTTAAAAGAAGACTATATACCACAGTTTGCAAATAACCGTCGTTTAAGACCGTTTTTGGACGCGGTCCTCACCGGTTTTAAACGACGGTTAAGTTCAGAACCGTGGTATAAAGTCATTTTATACGACGGTTAAATGTCAAAACCGTGGTATATTATCTATAAAATCAACGAATAAACCACGGTTATACATATAACCGTGGTTTATAGTCTATGAACTCTTTTTCAAAATCGCTGGCGATTTAGTAGCATCGCTTCATAGATCTCAAACAGAGAAACAGAAGAGAATGAAGAGGCTATAGAACATGTATGTCCCTTGTTTGCGATTTAGGGTTGCAAAATAATGAGTGAAGAACTCTGGCGTAGTATGTTCCTTGTTCGCGGTGGGTTGCAAAATTACTGTGAGAAGAATGAAGAATGGAGGCCATGTTCCTTGTTCGCCGGTTATGGTTGCGAAAATTGCACTGAGTGGAGATGATGTAGAGCATGTGTTCCTTGTTCTAGTTGTAAGCTGCAAAAAATTCCGAAAAACAAGAGAATGAGTGAGGATGGAGCATGTTCCTTGTGCGCCGGTGAGGGTTGCAAAAATTACTGTGAACTTGTAGAGAATGAAGAAGAGTTGCAGAGCATGTTCGTCGGTTGGGTTCCAAAATTACCGTGAGGTTGAAGAGAATGAAGAAGAGTTGCAGAGCATGTTCGTCGGTTTGGGTTCCAAAATTACCGTGACATTGAAGAGAATGAAGAAGAGAGTTGGAGATTTTCGTCGGTTTGGGTTCCAAAATTAGCGTGAGAATATAAGAGAATAGATAGAAAGAGCCACGTTAAATTTGGGCCGAAAATTAAAAATCTCGCCAAGACTATATACCACGGTTGACAAAAAAACCGTGGTTCAATATAGTAAGATATGCAATATAAATGACGGTTGCCTAGGAACCGTGGTATATAGGTACCCTATATACGACGGTTCCCAAAGAACCGTGGTATATTCACTCTGGCATGTACTATATACCACGGTTGCCCGAAAACCGTGGTATATCAGTAACCTATATACGACGGTTCTCCAAAAACCGTGGTATATGCACTCTGGCGTGTACTTTAAACGACGGTTTCTATGAAAACCGTGGTTTATAAACTTTAAACCACGGTTTTCCTTTTAACCCTGGTTTAAACGCCGTCATTAAAAACATTTTTTCTACTAGTGACTACTTGGGTCTCTCTACTCCTAACTGGAATTGGTTCTAACTTGAGCATTGGATGTTCACTAACTCATGGTGTGGTTTTTGGATTGACTAACTTTACCATTCTATTATTTATCTCTATCCTTAACTTGTTATCTTTGACTTGGTGATTTTAAAGTGCCTTGTTTCCCTGTTTTACTTTCAAGAGTTTGATTTCAAGTTACTGTTTATTTTGAAGAGTTATGTTTTAAATATTGTTTTGGAGAATTGTACCAGTTCCATTCCAGGAACTGACTCACCCCTCCCGGGGTGGGCTGCTTGGTTTCATCTTGTAGGTACGAATTGTTTATACAGGTGGCCACGAAGAGCATGAGTGATTGAGATGGGAATTAGGAATTGTGGAGAGTTATTTTGTTTTACGTTCAGTTTTGTTTACGTTGTTTTCTTGAGTTCAGACCGTAACTTAGATAATTGTAATGGTTGTAATTGGTGAGGTTGGTACCGGGTGTTTGGAACCCGATGGTCTGTAATCGCCTTAGTATTTTAATTCCACTGTAAATACGTTAAATAGGGGCGTTACAAGCATAATCACTATTTTGCTCAACAAGTTTTTGGCGCCGCTGCCGGGGACTTCCGTCCAACTATCTGGTTTATTATCTATTTAGTTTCTGTGCATATTTTTCATTTCTTTTATTTGCCCCTTTGTGTATAATTTTTTTCTTTTCTTTGTAGGAACTTAACTCTGATGGATGGTTATTATAATCAAGCGGGAGGTTTGTATGGTTACTCCTATGGCGACTACACCGAACAAAACACAAATCAATGAAGTGTATGCCAAAGGTGTGAAGAGTACCATGAGAGCCCCCAATGTCCCACAACAATGTCAGAATTGAGAGCTCTCATGGAGGACCTTATCTCATATGTCTACCGGAGGCTTGTATGCCAAAAGTGTGGAGGAGACCATGAGAGCGCTCATTGTCATGTGATCGCAGTGAAGGTTGATTCACCTTTTTTGGAGGAGCTCATGTTAGGCCTTATCTCTTCTTGCAATCCTAACCAAACCATGCAAGATACTTTTATCATGATGCAAGATACCTTCAACATGAATGTTCAAGCTCGGATTGATCAGATTGTGCAACAACTTGAGAGTGAAACAGTTCATGAGGTGGAGCAACTTATTGAGGACTTTAGCTACACCTCTACTTCTTCCCTGTTTAAATCAGAGACTCCAACGCCATTCAACCACCAGCTCGATCTTGAAGATAACCCATTAGAGGAGAGTCTCCACTTTGACTTCATGGGGCATAATGACGCCTACGTAATATTGGTAAGGAAAAATAAATCCAAAAGAAATAAAGAAACGCTTAAAAAGCGTAAAACGCTAAATAAGCGTTAAACAACCATAGGAGGTATGAGACCTCAGTTAGCGCAATATAAGGATTCTAAAGGCTTAATTAAGTCTAAATAAATATTAGGGAACAAATCCCGAAGAAAACGGATCCTTAAAATGGATTAAAAACACTACGAACATTAAAGCGCGTTTTTCGAGGTAACCGGGAAAACGTGACCTTAAGCGGGTCAAATAGACCCGTAACAATCTTGGTCAAAATAATCATTAATAAATATTAGTGAAGCTTTAGAACCAATAAAATCAATAAACGAGAAATTAGTAAAAACTGTCAAAAACGGGAAGTTGTGGGGTAAAAGCACAAATAACTCAAACTAGTGTGTCCAATATTGTAAATAAAATTTTAAAACCCATGTGGGCTGTGTGTGCTAGCCGATTTCTTCCCTCACACACACACACTCTCAACTTCCTTTCACTTACAAAAGACAAAGGAAAATTAAAAAGGTAAAAAGTAAACCTACTTTACTCTCTTTCCTCACTTTTCTCCTCTCTCTCTTCCATTTCCTCCTTCTTCATCGTACTCCCTCTCCTTCTTCTTCTTGTGGCTGCGATTTTGAGAGCTTCAACACAACAATGGAAACCTCACTTTACCTTCATGCTCTAGCCACATACAAGCTCCAAATGCAAAACAAATTACATATTTGAACTCCCCTCACCATCCTCTTCACTTCTCTCTTTCCGAAATTCAAAAATGAGGAAGTTCATTTTTGTGGGTATACCCCATTGGTGAAGAAAATAGCATCAATGTGTAGCTTGGAGTCCCCTCTCTCCATTAAGGTAAAAATTTCCATGAGAACCTTAAGTTTCCTTCATCTCCTTTGGTAACCGATTTTTGTCCCATTGTAACACTCCATTTTCTCTCTCTCTTTTGAGCACAATATCAATCTTGCAAAGGTGGTGGATTCACCTTCTTGAACCAAGGGCTAAAACCCCTCCTAAAAGCTTCAAAAGGTAAACCCTAGAAATTTGTTTAAAACATCTCAATGAGTTAGTGTGAATCTAAGGGTTAGTATATTAAATATACTTGTTTTGTATGCTTTGGGTGATGGGAATGGAGTTTGGCAACTCCATTCCCCACAAAACCGATCGGTGCAAGAAAGAGAGGAAGAGGAGAATTGAAAAAGGAACTGAAGGAAATAAGAGCCTTAAGGTAAGAGCTCCTTCTTGATGCTCAATTTATTGCATTAGAGTAACGGGAATGGGTAAACAAATAAAAGGAACCTAAACCATTGTATTAGTATTGGAGGTTATGAAGTTTTGAGTATTTGGGAACTAGTAAGTAAATTGTAGGCCTTAGAGCCAAGTATATTGTGTATGAGTATTGGTATTGATGTTGGGTGGAGTATTGATGTATTGTGATGGTTTATATAGCTTTGTATTGCTGGCAGGACCCTTGCATGGGTGTGGCTAGAATAGGAATGATTTTTGTGATAATGGGTATGTGTGGATAAGTGAGAATTGAAGGTGAACTATGGCAAATTTTTGGTAGGAGATGTACACTCATGGATGACTTGGTGAATGGGAGAACCAAGGTGTGTATTGGAGCTAGTAGGTATGTTTAGTAATGACAAAGAGGTAGTTGTAGTATGAGAAACAAGAAGTGTAAAAATCTGTAGCAAAGTGTGTAAAAATGCCTTGGAGAAGTTAGGAAAAATTAGTGCGTAGGAATTGGTAAAAAGAGTGTTGGACTTGGGTATAGATATTGTAGTTGCTTGGAAATGAGTTGGAATGGTAAGATGACATTAGAAGAGGGAACTAGGCATGGAGGGAATAAGAACCCAAAATCTGTAGCAAAAACCACTTGGAGAAATAATGTAAGTGCTGGAATGAAAATGTGGTGAATTAGTGTGGGAATTAGTATGGAAAGGAGTAAGGAGTTGGTAATGGACTTGGACATGTTTAGGAACTTAATTAGGTGCTTAAACATGTGGGATTAAGTGTAGGAACAATGGGAAATTAATTAGGCAAAGTTTGGATTGTAACAGGTTTTGAAAACGTAAAATCTGTAGAAAATTTAGCAGGGTCCGGGACTTAAGTCCAGGACTAAGTCCCGGACCAGCATATTAAAACAGGTCGAGAGTAGATAGCCGTGGGTGGTCCGGGACTTAGGTCCCATACAAGGACCCGGACCACCCCTTGAAAAATGGCCGAGAGTTTGTAAGTTCATGGTCCGGGACTTAGGTTACACATGACGACCCGGACCAGTACTGGATTTTCATTCAAGACTTTCTAAAGCCTGGGTCCGGGACTTAACTTAAGCATTAGGTCTCGGACCATAGTAGAAAATACCCCCGAGAGTGCAGACCAGTGTTGGTCCGGGACTTAAGACCCGGACAAGGTCCTGGACCAACCAAAAATTGTAAAATTTAGCTTATTAAATGAGCTTTAAGGTAAGGTAATGAATGGTGATGATAGTATAAGGTAGTTAGTACTTAATTAATGATGTTTAAGGGTCATTAAAAGTATAAACAAGTTGGAGGATTAAGTAAGAGATTTTTAAGTATTTGAACATTAAGTCAAACCGAAACAACGGAACAACGGGGTAAGTATGGGAGTAGTAAATAAGTATGTGTCGTAATACTTAGTATTGATTGGACCGTTTGGCATGTAGCCGGAGGTTCGAGAATAAGACTCGAGGAACAAGTAAGGACTAAGGAACAAGAAGGTACCCGGTAAAGTAAATTGCAGAAAAAGGTATGATTTCTTCATGCCCTGTATCCTAATCTGGTTACCCCGATTTGTGTGCTTATTTGATCACCGAAATAAGATAAATGCATGAATCGGATTATCTTGCACTTACCTGTGCTTGTTTACATTGTTCTCGATATTTGTCTTGAACAATAGTTTGTATAATTCATGAAATGAATAAATGAGAATGAAGTGTGTATGCGTCTTGTATTGTACTTATGTAATGTAGTGTATTTCGTATAGATGAGTATTGAGCAAGTATTTGAATATGTGGCTTGTATGAATGACTTCTGCTAATTCCTAACTACCTAACTCCTAACTTAAGTGAGTAAACTAGAATGAGTAGAAGTCCGATATAGCTTCGGCCACGCGTGAGGATGCGGAGTCACAAGAGGTTGGCTGCAATTCCTGACTCTTAAACTGGTCCGCGGCCCAAATCCCTTAAATGGGTAGCATCCCGGATTGGTGAGTCAAGTAAATCCCGGAGGTGGGACGGAGTAGTCCCTAGGGCCGGAGGTCCCGACGACTTAACATGAGTAAGAGTAAGAGTAAGTAAGTATGTATGAGTATGAGTATGAGTATGAGTATGTATGCGTATGTATGAAGTAATGAGTAAAAGAGTAATCCCCACCCGATTAACCCAGGTGGACCAATGAAGCTAACAAGTATCGTATATTGTGTATGTAATGTGTATGTGTAATTCGGAAAAAGGTAAGTATGTATTGGATGGTTTATGTTGTACTTCTTGTATGTAATGAAGTGTATGTATGTGTGTATGTCTTGCGTAATGTATTGTAATATTGTGTATAAGAGCATGTATGCATGTATGTTTGAATGAAAATGAACTGCATGTATTCAACCAAGTGGTCGGCGTACCCTCACTAGTACGCGGGGTATGCGGTTATCATGCGCAGCGAAAGCTGACCCCCTAGGGGGAACATTTTTAGTGTGCAGGTACCCGAAGCGGATGTGGCCAAGGTAAGAGACCGGCGGCACACCCTTGTACTTAGGAAGTAAGTAGTTGTGAGGAATGGGTAGATGTAGACTCTTAGTGAGTATGTATGAACTTGGAAGAGATATTATAATTGTACAAGGATCCTAGTAGACTCGGTTAAGTATATTGTATTGTATGGATTATGGAGGAGTAAGTATTGAATGGAGCATTGTTGTATTTGATTGATGAATGGAGTATGTAATATAGATGTGTAGTACTCGGGATTCCGGTCCATCAGACCGATGCTGTATGTAGAAGTAGTAGCCTTGTTAGTCACGTGGGTGACTAACGGCATTGTATCACCCACTGTATGTAAGTATGTATCCGCTGCGTGTATCTGATGTATAATGAGTTTGGACGGTAAGCATTGTATTAATGGTAGGGGTGTTACAAAAAGTGGTTTCAGAGTGAAGTATCGCTCTGATGACTGGAAATACCGAGTTTAGGAATACCGAGTTAGGAATTAGAAGCTTAGGGCTAAGGGCTGAGTGTTAGCATTAGAGAGATGCTAGTTAGGAACTACCGGTGAGTACCGGATACCTACAATACCAGACCCGCCCTCCACATACCCTATTATATAACCTGGGAAAGGACGCCAGAGAGAGGAAAAGCCCTCTCACACTCGGGAAAACCCGATCTGGCAGTAATGAGATATTCCTACGAGGGAAAGAACCTGACACGTAGTAAATTCCAAGAACTGAGAGTCCCGGAGATGGATCCCGGTTGAACCACAACACCCGCACTTAATAGCGGTAGGAAGGGCACTCCAACCACGAGGAGGCCGCAACTTACCACAGCATGGGGCGACGTGCTTAGCAGTCGCGAAACCTAGCTAGTCAACCAACAGCAGGACAGAAGCACTAACCGTGCAACGAATGAAAAAGGGAGCAGTAACGGGACCCGAGACACAAGTCTACGGGATAGTAATACTTGAATAATACCACCAACGGTATGCTAGCTGACTAAGGACATGGTCGGAAGCGGTTAACTCCAAAACTACGACGCCATTAAGGTTGCAATACCTGGCCAATATAGCTCAGACAACTGCAAGAGCAACCATGAGATACAATCCAATAGGACTACAAGAGTAGTGCCTAAACAAGGAAGGCTTAGTAACCACCACAGATGTGTGGGAACGAGCCACAAGGAACGACACTAAACCAAATAGAGTGGGAATCTCCAAGGATTGGAGAAGTACCCAGATCTACGACAGCCATATCTAGACCACCAAGAAGCTACCTAAGGGATCGAGTAAACCAATTATAGATCGATAAGATCGAGGGAAGAGTCCGCAAGACTATCAAGTACCAGTGAAAACCATACCGTGACCGGTGTAGGTTTACCCAAAAACCACCAATACCACGCACTTGCCACGGCAAGTGCAGCAAGGACAGAACATACAGAGGAACCCTAACACGTCACAAGTACATAGTAATGTGCTGACCATAATGAAACAATTACTGGATCACAAATCCTGACACTGAAAGAATGGAACCTTGGAAAGGCCTAACGGCCCGACCACTGTATTTAGAACATACCAGTCAGCGAGAAGCTGGACTTGGTCAAGATTTCGAACATGGCTATGCCATGAAGAACTTCTTTTAACACCGAACCATAGTTTTCAAACCAAGTTTTCTTTCAAAACCACAAACCTTCTTTTAAACCCTTGGATTTTAAAAACCGAACCAACATGATTACGGTGTGTATCATAGAATGATACAAGAGGAGTTGGCAATAGAATACTTCACCTAGGTGTGTGACGAACACTACGAGTGTACCCGTTACAGGATGTGGGACAACCGCACTCCGAAGGAGCTTACGGGCCCGACATATAGTTGGGTAAGTGGTAACGTATCAACATGGTACCCCACGTATGTATACATGTAGTGTGCGACACACGGGAAGTAGTCAACTCCGTTCTACGGATCATGAGTGAATTTTAACCTTAACCACTGGACACCACAGACAATCAAGGAGAAGGAAACTCAGTTAAGGAACAAGTATAAGGAACTCAGAGAATCCATCTGAAGATAAGGAATGAAGATTGGGAAGTGCAAAAAGCACAGACTAATAAACATAGACATTGGATATGTCTCAAATAACCCAAGCAACTACCTGACAGCTGGATGGAATACCCAGCCTAAACACAGTAAGGCAGTTGCCTAACGTGAACACCACAATGCTCAACAAACGGGACAGAACTCCCAAGAGCAATCACAAGATTACTACGAAGCACAATCCATAATCGGAGAGGATATTTAAACCTAGTCTCAAGCACTGGAGCAAGTACAGACGTCTACCCAACGACAGGAGACGTTATAACCCAAAAGGGGAATAACTTAACTACAATACGCAAGGCGGTATAATGGTAACATATCGTAAGCATTAGCCGGAGTAACGGCATAATCTAACAACACCCAAGAGCAATCCTTGAGGGTGACTAGATGGACAACAGTCAAGCAAAGCGTCGAGACAAGAATACAGGAGCTGGAACGAGCACTCGGTTAAGACACCGAAGGGATTTCACTTGACAGGAAATACCCTAGTCTACAAAAGGCACTGATCAGCACCAGATTGCCTAAGAATCCCCTATGAACGGAAGCGTGATGTCACGACTTACCACGGAGCCCAGCAATACCTCCAACCTATGGGGTATACATGGAGTGGAAACATGTACAAGCAGCTTGCAAGGAGCATAGCTCGCAGCAATAAGGCTCAGAAGCCGTGAACCAAATACGTTATACAACTTAAACGGTTGCAAAACCGGCACCATTGGTTAGCAAGACTTGCAAGAGATATTGTCTCATACGACAAGAAATCAACAACTGGACCATCAATTCAAACCCAACATCCTGAGTGGCTTGGAGTAATGGCCAACTCAGTGTCACTGTCACTAGAGCATCAGCCTAGTATACAGTTGACGGAGTTCTTAATTACCGCATGCCTTCTGTAGCAATGGTAGCACAGAGGCATAAGAATCATGATAATGCCAACATTGGCCTAGTCCACACTTGGACACTACGAGAAACCCAAGGGAAGGTACCCCTCGTTAACCGAAGACCACCAACGCGGTGATAATGTGAACCTTAGGAAAGGCTTTCATCTACTATAACAATTAAGCCCGTGCAATAGATATTGCCAAGGGGATGGAATAAGGAAATGAGATTTCCAAACCATTACGACTTAAAGGAGTAAGCATACTCCATATACACCCAAACATGTGGTGGACCATTGCGTAAACACCAACATAGCAAACCTTGTTATTAGACCTATGAGTGGAGACAACCCCTCAACAAGAACTTTCATTTATCAGTAATAGAATACTCTCAATTGGAGAACGGGACCAGAAAACCCTTGAAGTTTCTTGGGATGTCCCGGTGAGTACATACAAAAGTAAAACTACACAGCGGGAGCCTATAACCGATGCTCGGCACTAGGAAGATGATAGTGGTCAAAAGCAATCAATGTGTGTGCACATTGCACACCATGAATGACCAACGCTCAAGAGAGCTTGTAACTCGATAAACCACTTCATCCTCGATCAACCAAGATACTTGGTGAGTTGTACCCTAAAGGATGATGGAATGTGAGGTAAGCTAACCTACACACAAAACCTAAAATGGAAGAACATCTCCACATTGGGAAGATATAATATTGTGGTATGCTACGACACCGTCATACACACGAAATTGGGAACCCCAGGGCATTCATACCATAAGGAATGGTGCCAATGACAATGGCAATGAGTAAAGAGAAACTATCACAGTAACAGAAACAGTAAAAACATGTTGTATAATGAGTAAGAATACGGTGCGCAACAAGCGACCGCTATGAGGAAGTAACAGATAATGACACGGAGTATAAGTACGAGATGACAGGCAGAAATATTCCTTCCTATCACATAAGTGACTTACTGTCAAGCGTTTACGCCTCTGCACTCTGTATGACTGAGTGTTTTGGCATTGCACTTGTTCAGCTAAGGATCTAATGAGATGGCTAGGGATATGGAGGATGTAAACCGTAGTAAATCTTTCCTTTCACCACGAACATGGCACTAGCCTATTGAGCAAGCTTAGCAACAAACGTGCGGCCTAAGGCCAAAGAAGCACGAGGAGTGTAAACACACTAACAATCACAAAATGTGAATTCCAATGGAATAAAGGTGAAAGGAGACTTAAGAAAGTCACTAGGACCGATGCATAGAAATGCAAGGTCATACAAGTAAAAGACACTTGTACCGAACCAGAAGAGCTGGTATAATTTGGAAGCTAGTGACGACAGAGGAAGCGCTACAATTAAGTGGTGACTTAACCTCGCCTGACCAACGAATAATCGTGGAAGCACGAATACCATGTGCAGTAGATTACCAGAGCTGGTTATAAATCGTAAACTCATTGAGTTCAAACACGGTAAAAGAATACCGCATTTGTTTAATAAACCTTATTCCCATAATAGACGGATAAGAAGGCAATGTATAGCACATTAAGGATAACAAGAAGGGTGGATAACCCAAGTTATCAGGGTCGCGTAGCAGAAGCTAGTGGGCCCTAGTTAGGAGATTAATGTACCTGGTGAGTATAATAGAACGGCCATTAATGCCTTGAAGCCGGTTAGGCTAGAATCGAATTAATTATGAGTTAAATAAACTCATATAGGAATTCTTGGTGCAAAGACTAAACCATTGGTATGGTTAAGACCCTTTGACCAGAGCATATTATATAGTATACCGTAGTGAAGCTAAACGCTTCAGATTGCCCGAATTAAATAACCAATGTTTAATATTAACATATGGAGATTACGTGGGCGTAATCCCTTTTAAGGGGGTAGAGCGAAAACCGCTTAATGTAATTTTTGTGAATAAAACACAAAAACCGTAATGTGCATAGCACAAATGAGAATCAAATTGATGATTGATACTATGTTAAATAAACATAAGTATTCATTCATATTGTAATTATGGTAACTAGGCATTAGACATGCAAATACCATAGGATGAATACACCCATCTGGTAACACCAGTGTAAGAGTATTGGTAAAGAAGAGTAATGAGTAGTGGACGGAACTCCACAAGTATTGTAGCCTTTGAAGAAGTAGTACGAAATGAATGAGAGTAGTAGATGAATGAAGTTTATAGTAGTGGAATCGTAGTAAATTATTTGAAGCAAATTGAAGACAACCAAATCTCATAGTGTAGTATTC